>CAVLGL010000081.1:0-22500 GCA_963668995.1 Parnassius mnemosyne | reverse complement strand
ACAGTGTTGAGTTTGTGGAAAATCGCTGGCCACCACGCATTGTCGAATGCGGATTGGATGTCAAGAGATATAGCTATTACTTGTAGTTTTTTAGCTTTAGCATCTTGAATCACATCAAGTGCTTTCTGGATAGCATTAGTTGTTGATGTCTGTTCTTTAAATCCAAACTGCATATTACTCATAGTGCCTGTTATATGAAGATGATGTTTTAATCGTTTCGTAATAAGTTTTTCTAGAACCTTTCCGAAGACATTTATTAGGCCTATTGGTCTGTATGAAGATGTTGTATGTTCGCTTTTATTAGGCTTAGGTATGACTTTGATATAAGCAACTTTCCAAGCTTTTGGGAAGTACGAGAGTTGAAGGCATCTATTCATTAGCTTAGTTACCACAGATGGGAATAATTTTATGAAATTTGTACAGATATCGGCTGTGAGGTGGTCAAGACCTGGAGATTTCTTGGGGTTCATGGAGGATACTGCATTTATTATTTCGTTGACTGTGAATGGAGGTTCTGGTAGCGTTGCAGGTATTTTTTTAGATAGTCTCCTTATCGTTGTGTGCTGTGGATTTGTGTCCGGTTCATCTTCAGGAAAGTACTCTTTAAGGAAAGTTTCAGCGGTCTCTTGGGTGGTTGAGGTGTAATTACCAGATTTAGTTTTAAGAGTAGTAGGAGGCTTTGTTAGTGGTGTTGTTTTTAATAATCTATTCGTAACGCTCCAAACGTCCTCCTTTCCTTGCTTATTACAAAATTCTTTGAAGTGTTTTGTTGATTCGGCTCTTATTGCTTGCGAATATTCATTTTTTAGCCTGTCTTTTTCTGATAGTGCGTCGGTCATGGGTTTTTTATTACGCTTTAGTTGTTGTAGTTTGTGGTGGTTTTTTATAACTTTTTGTTTAAGACTCTCTAGTTTTTCATTCCACCACGGAGCTCTATGGGCGTGTTCGCCTTTTTGTGGAAACAGTTTATTGCAAACATTTTGAATAACAGACGTTAATTTTGAGACATATTTTTCAAGCTCTGTAGTGTTAAGATGCTCAATATTGATATCTAGGTCTAAGTTTTCACTAATTCGTTTTTGAAATACTTCTTTTATATCGTCCCATTTTATATTTTGTGTGTTGTACTTGAAGGTGGACAGTTTTTTGGCTCTTGTTAATGAACTTTTATTCATATGTAATTCGAAAATAATGCCATTATGACTAGATGTTGGACTACATTCTTTTGTAATTTTCCAGTTTGATATTTGATTTGGCGGTGAGTTGCAGGTGAGAGTTAGGTCTATAATTGATTCCCGATGGATGTTATGAGAGACTGTTTCAAAAGTAGGATCGGTGCCGATGTTACAAATGTTTAGATTATTGGTTGTGATCAGGTTTACAATGTTGTTTCCACGGCGGTTGGCTCGCACTGAACCCCATAGGGGGTGCCATCCATTGAAATCTCCGCCAATAATGTGTATAGAGTTTGGATTATTCTGGAGGAAGAAATCTAATGAATTGATTGTGTTTATTTCATCGTTCCTAGGTTCAACGTATGCACTAATTAAAAATACTTTTTTACCGCGGATGACAATTTGCACAATGCACAGATTTGGAGAAGAATATTCGGACATACCCAGGGTACATCCAATTTTCTGTCTTACTAGAATACATGCTTTAACATGACGATCAGTTGGGAACTGATAAATATTGTAATTAGGGCATGGATTCATAGAACTATTTTTACCTACATATGGTTCGCTGATAAAAACTACATCAATTTGATTATTGTTAATATATGTAAACATTTCGTGTGTTGCTGCATAGCCCCTGTCAAGGTTAATTTGTAAACATTTTATTGCGGGGTGATTTTTAGAGATTGTATTGTTTCTATTTCTGATGTCCATAGTCAGTCCTGTTTTTGCAGCTTTCTATCTGTTTTTGTAAGCGGGGACAAAGTAGCGACGTGGCACTATGTTGAGTATTTAAATTCAAATTATATTTCTTGCAATGTAGTGAGCAGTTGTAACAGTTGACTTTAGTTTCGTCTTTTTTGACTGGGCAATCTTTGTAGGAGTGGTCAAATGATGAGCAGTAGGAGCAAATTGTTTTGTCTTCTGTGCAATGTTTCTTCGTGTGACCGAATTTAAGGCACTTGTAACAATGAAGATACGCTGGGTGGTCTTCAGTATGTACTCTCTGATGATCAATATTTAATTTCTGTAGTTCTATAACAGTTCTCCAAATTTGAGGAGTTACCATAAAAACAGGGTTGTATAGTTTTTTATTTTTATTATTTTTTATAAAACGGAAAGTTATATCGTCAGGAGTTTTTATTTCACTTTTTATTCTTGGGTTTTGATTTATAATAATTTCTTTGAGTTCAGCTACTGGGGTGTCGATATAGACGCCCTTTAATATTATCATAGGCCTCAGTTTCTTGGCTATATCAGCGTTAACCAAGCTATCTGGCTGATTTGCGGCGTCAATAACCTTGTCCCGTTGTTCTTCGTTATCAAACTCTACTCTGAGTTTATTGTTAGATACTTGCTTGACGTCAGCGGGACTGAAGGTATAGTGCTTAAAGTGTACACTTTTCCGCCAAGCACTAATAGTATCTTGTGGAGAAGAAACTGGCTGCTTCGCACTAACAATGATTGCCGGTTTTGTTATAGGAATGGATTTCTTTACAGGCGTGGAAGATTTAACAGCGTTAGCGTACGATATGGGTGATGTAGTGGTTGAAGGTGATAGAAGTGGACGTTGCAATGGCTGAGTATATAGTTGTTGAGGTTTTTGGGTAAACTTTGAGAGCTCTTCTTTAATAGTGTTCCTGATGATTGTCACAGTTTTATTTTCGGCTGATGATATTGAATGCCGTAAAACGGTTTTCACTTGGTCGAACAATTGTTGAGAACTGCGATTAATTTCATCCAGCGATTTTTTGATGTTATCTTTATTCTGGCGCGTAACGCTTCTATTGCCGTCTAAATTTTGCTGAATAAAATGTATGTTTTCTAATATTTTTGCGAGGTATTCTTCGTTCAGATTTAACCCGGGGTCAGACCGTGCCTCTTCGTATTCGTCGTCAGTTATATGGATGGGATCTTCAGCCCTGTTAGTCGCTTTTATGAACTCTTGGCTGAGATCGACTTCAGAACAAGTATTTTTTAAAGTTGACATTTGTGTAATGTAAAACAACTTAAGTAATGAAAAGCGAGAGGGTGGGCGGAATAAACGATGACTTAAACAAAAAACTTTAGTTTTATGAATTTACTACTATTAGAAAATCGAATTATATGAAAATAAATTATTTAAATGCGAAAATATATAAAGAAAACTATGTAAAAATACGAGGGACAATAAATTATACTATATAAAAAAATCTAAATGAAAAAAAAAAACGAAATTAATTATGATTTATAATGACAAGTATGAAAATTTACTTAAGTGATGAAAACAGGGAGGGTGGGAGGGCGATTTTCTCTATTTCCTTGTGTTTTATTTTACAGATTTGAGTGCAGATGGCAGTTTCTACACTAGACGGACCTTACAGAAGCAAAAAGAATGAAATAAAAGCAAAATTGAAAAAATTTAAAAATTTTATCAAAATACGACTCTAAGAAAATGAATTATATGAAAATTTGTAATTTTACTGTGAAAATTGTATAAAAAAACTATGGGGAATTAAAGGTAGTAATTAGTTACACTATATAAAAAGAAAATATGAACAGAAAAGATAATTTTTATGCAAAGTTAGAGAAGATTTTATGTTTTATTTGTGAATTTACGACTATAAAAGAATGAAAAATGTGAAAAATTATAATATAACAGTGAAAATTTAATAAGAAAACTATAGGGTAATATGGGGAGCAATTAGTTGTATTATTTAGAAAAAAAATTTGACCAAAAAGACGAAGTTTTATGAAAGTTATAAGCAAAGTTGTAGTTGAATTTAATTATTTGTATCGATTAACCACTATACCTCGGTTTAGGTAAGTATCGATTTTCTCTATTTCCTTGTGTTTTATTTTACAGATTTGAGTGCAGATGGCAGTTTCTACACTAGACGGACCTTACAGAAGCAAAAAGAATGAAATAAAAGCAAAATTGAAAAAATTTAAAAATTTTATCAAAATACGACTCTAAGAAAATGAATTATATGAAAATTTGTAATTTTACTGTGAAAATTGTATAAAAAAACTATGGGGAATTAAAGGTAGTAATTAGTTACACTATATAAAAAGAAAATATGAACAGAAAAGATAATTTTTATGCAAAGTTAGAGAAGATTTTATGTTTTATTTGTGAATTTACGACTATAAAAGAATGAAAAATGTGAAAATTTATAATATAACAGTGAAAATTTAATAAGAAAACTATAGGGTAATATGGGGAGCAATTAGTTGTATTATTTAGAAAAAAAAATTTGACCAAAAAGACGAAGTTTTATGAAAGTTATAAGCAAAGTTGTAGTTGAATTTAATTATTTGTATCGATTAACCACTATACCTCGGTTTAGGTAAGTATCGATTTTCTCTATTTCCTTGTGTTTTATTTTACAGATTTGAGTGCAGATGGCAGTTTCTACACTAGACGGACCTTACAGAAGCAAAAAGAATGAAATAAAAGCAAAATTGAAAAAATTTAAAAATTTTATCAAAATACGACTCTAAGAAAATGAATTATATGAAAATTTGTAATTTTACTGTGAAAATTGTATAAAAAAACTATGGGGAATTAAAGGTAGTAATTAGTTACACTATATAAAAAGAAAATATGAACAGAAAAGATAATTTTTATGCAAAGTTAGAGAAGATTTTATGTTTTATTTGTGAATTTACGACTATAAAAGAATGAAAAATGTGAAAATTTATAATATAACAGTGAAAATTTAATAAGAAAACTATAGGGTAATATGGGGAGCAATTAGTTGTATTATTTAGAAAAAAAATTTGACCAAAAAGACGAAGTTTTATGAAAGTTATAAGCAAAGTTGTAGTTGAATTTAATTATTTGTATCGATTAACCACTATACCTCGGTTTAGGTAAGTATCGATTTTCTCTATTTCCTTGTGTTTTATTTTACAGATTTGAGTGCAGATGGCAGTTTCTACACTAGACGGACCTTACAGAAGCAAAAAGAATGAAATAAAAGCAAAATTGAAAAAATTTAAAAATTTTATCAAAATACGACTCTAAGAAAATGAATTATATGAAAATTTGTAATTTTACTGTGAAAATTGTATAAAAAAACTATGGGGAATTAAAGGTAGTAATTAGTTACACTATATAAAAAGAAAATATGAACAGAAAAGATAATTTTTATGCAAAGTTAGAGAAGATTTTATGTTTTATTTGTGAATTTACGACTATAAAAGAATGAAAAATGTGAAAATTTATAATATAACAGTGAAAATTTAATAAGAAAACTATAGGGTAATATGGGGAGCAATTAGTTGTATTATTTAGAAAAAAAAATTTGACCAAAAAGACGAAGTTTTATGAAAGTTATAAGCAAAGTTGTAGTTGAATTTAATTATTTGTATCGATTAACCACTATACCTCGGTTTAGGTAAGTATCGATTTTCTCTATTTCCTTGTGTTTTATTTTACAGATTTGAGTGCAGATGGCAGTTTCTACACTAGACGGACCTTACAGAAGCAAAAAGAATGAAATAAAAGCAAAATTGAAAAAATTTAAAAATTTTATCAAAATACGACTCTAAGAAAATGAATTATATGAAAATTTGTAATTTTACTGTGAAAATTGTATAAAAAAACTATGGGGAATTAAAGGTAGTAATTAGTTACACTATATAAAAAGAAAATATGAACAGAAAAGATAATTTTTATGCAAAGTTAGAGAAGATTTTATGTTTTATTTGTGAATTTACGACTATAAAAGAATGAAAAATGTGAAAAATTATAATATAACAGTGAAAATTTAATAAGAAAACTATAGGGTAATATGGGGAGCAATTAGTTGTATTATTTAGAAAAAAAATTTGACCAAAAAGACGAAGTTTTATGAAAGTTATAAGCAAAGTTGTAGTTGAATTTAATTATTTGTATCGATTAACCACTATACCTCGGTTTAGGTAAGTATCGATTTTCTCTATTTCCTTGTGTTTTATTTTACAGATTTGAGTGCAGATGGCAGTTTCTACACTAGACGGACCTTACAGAAGCAAAAAGAATGAAATAAAAGCAAAATTGAAAAAATTTAAAAATTTTATCAAAATACGACTCTAAGAAAATGAATTATATGAAAATTTGTAATTTTACTGTGAAAATTGTATAAAAAAACTATGGGGAATTAAAGGTAGTAATTAGTTACACTATATAAAAAGAAAATATGAACAGAAAAGATAATTTTTATGCAAAGTTAGAGAAGATTTTATGTTTTATTTGTGAATTTACGACTATAAAAGAATGAAAAATGTGAAAATTTATAATATAACAGTGAAAATTTAATAAGAAAACTATAGGGTAATATGGGGAGCAATTAGTTGTATTATTTAGAAAAAAAAATTTGACCAAAAAGACGAAGTTTTATGAAAGTTATAAGCAAAGTTGTAGTTGAATTTAATTATTTGTATCGATTAACCACTATACCTCGGTTTAGGTAAGTATCGATTTTCTCTATTTCCTTGTGTTTTATTTTACAGATTTGAGTGCAGATGGCAGTTTCTACACTAGACGGACCTTACAGAAGCAAAAAGAATGAAATAAAAGCAAAATTGAAAAAATTTAAAAATTTTATCAAAATACGACTCTAAGAAAATGAATTATATGAAAATTTGTAATTTTACTGTGAAAATTGTATAAAAAAACTATGGGGAATTAAAGGTAGTAATTAGTTACACTATATAAAAAGAAAATATGAACAGAAAAGATAATTTTTATGCAAAGTTAGAGAAGATTTTATGTTTTATTTGTGAATTTACGACTATAAAAGAATGAAAAATGTGAAAATTTATAATATAACAGTGAAAATTTAATAAGAAAACTATAGGGTAATATGGGGAGCAATTAGTTGTATTATTTAGAAAAAAAATTTGACCAAAAAGACGAAGTTTTATGAAAGTTATAAGCAAAGTTGTAGTTGAATTTAATTATTTGTATCGATTAACCACTATACCTCGGTTTAGGTAAGTATCGATTTTCTCTATTTCCTTGTGTTTTATTTTACAGATTTGAGTGCAGATGGCAGTTTCTACACTAGACGGACCTTACAGAAGCAAAAAGAATGAAATAAAAGCAAAATTGAAAAAATTTAAAAATTTTATCAAAATACGACTCTAAGAAAATGAATTATATGAAAATTTGTAATTTTACTGTGAAAATTGTATAAAAAAACTATGGGGAATTAAAGGTAGTAATTAGTTACACTATATAAAAAGAAAATATGAACAGAAAAGATAATTTTTATGCAAAGTTAGAGAAGATTTTATGTTTTATTTGTGAATTTACGACTATAAAAGAATGAAAAATGTGAAAATTTATAATATAACAGTGAAAATTTAATAAGAAAACTATAGGGTAATATGGGGAGCAATTAGTTGTATTATTTAGAAAAAAAAATTTGACCAAAAAGACGAAGTTTTATGAAAGTTATAAGCAAAGTTGTAGTTGAATTTAATTATTTGTATCGATTAACCACTATACCTCGGTTTAGGTAAGTATCGATTTTCTCTATTTCCTTGTGTTTTATTTTACAGATTTGAGTGCAGATGGCAGTTTCTACACTAGACGGACCTTACAGAAGCAAAAAGAATGAAATAAAAGCAAAATTGAAAAAATTTAAAAATTTTATCAAAATACGACTCTAAGAAAATGAATTATATGAAAATTTGTAATTTTACTGTGAAAATTGTATAAAAAAACTATGGGGAATTAAAGGTAGTAATTAGTTACACTATATAAAAAGAAAATATGAACAGAAAAGATAATTTTTATGCAAAGTTAGAGAAGATTTTATGTTTTATTTGTGAATTTACGACTATAAAAGAATGAAAAATGTGAAAAATTATAATATAACAGTGAAAATTTAATAAGAAAACTATAGGGTAATATGGGGAGCAATTAGTTGTATTATTTAGAAAAAAAATTTGACCAAAAAGACGAAGTTTTATGAAAGTTATAAGCAAAGTTGTAGTTGAATTTAATTATTTGTATCGATTAACCACTATACCTCGGTTTAGGTAAGTATCGATTTTCTCTATTTCCTTGTGTTTTATTTTACAGATTTGAGTGCAGATGGCAGTTTCTACACTAGACGGACCTTACAGAAGCAAAAAGAATGAAATAAAAGCAAAATTGAAAAAATTTAAAAATTTTATCAAAATACGACTCTAAGAAAATGAATTATATGAAAATTTGTAATTTTACTGTGAAAATTGTATAAAAAAACTATGGGGAATTAAAGGTAGTAATTAGTTACACTATATAAAAAGAAAATATGAACAGAAAAGATAATTTTTATGCAAAGTTAGAGAAGATTTTATGTTTTATTTGTGAATTTACGACTATAAAAGAATGAAAAATGTGAAAAATTATAATATAACAGTGAAAATTTAATAAGAAAACTATAGGGTAATATGGGGAGCAATTAGTTGTATTATTTAGAAAAAAAATTTGACCAAAAAGACGAAGTTTTATGAAAGTTATAAGCAAAGTTGTAGTTAAGGTTAGGTTAGGTTAGGTTAGGTTAGGTTAGGTTAGGTTAGGTTAGGTTAGGTTAGGTTAGGTTAGGTTAGGTTAGGTTAGGTTAGGTTAGGTTAGGTTAGGTTAGGTTAGGTTAGGTTAGGTTAGGTTAGGTTAGGTTAGGTTAGGTTAGGTTAGGTTAGGTTAGGTTAGGTTAGGTTAGGTTAGGTTAGGTTAGGTTAGGTTAGGTTAGGTTAGGTTAGGTTAGGTTAGGTTAGGTTAGGTTAGGTTAGGTTAGGTTAGGTTAGGTTAGGTTAGGTTAGGTTAGGTTAGGTTAGGTTAGGTTAGGTTAGGTTAGGTTAGGTTAGGTTAGGTTAGGTTAGGTTAGGTTAGGTTAGGTTAGGTTAGGTTAGGTTAGGTTAGGTTAGGTTAGGTTAGGTTAGGTTAGGTTAGGTTAGGTTAGGTTAGGTTAGGTTAGGTTAGGTTAGGTTAGGTTAGGTTAGGTTAGGTTAGGTTAGGTTAGGTTAGGTTAGGTTAGGTTAGGTTAGGTTAGGTTAGGTTAGGTTAGGTTAGGTTAGGTTAGGTTAGGTTAGGTTAGGTTAGGTTAGGTTAGGTTAGGTTAGGTTAGGTTAGGTTAGGTTAGGTTAGGTTAGGTTAGGTTAGGTTAGGTTAGGTTAGGTTAGGTTAGGTTAGGTTAGGTTAGGTTAGGTTAGGTTAGGTTAGGTTAGGTTAGGTTAGGTTAGGTTAGGTTAGGTTAGGTTAGGTTAGGTTAGGTTAGGTTAGGTTAGGTTAGGTTAGGTTAGGTTAGGTTAGGTTAGGTTAGGTTAGGTTAGGTTAGGTTAGGTTAGGTTAGGTTAGGTTAGGTTAGGTTAGGTTAGGTTAGGTTAGGTTAGGTTAGGTTAGGTTAGGTTAGGTTAGGTTAGGTTAGGTTAGGTTAGGTTAGGTTAGGTTAGGTTAGGTTAGGTTAGGTTAGGTTAGGTTAGGTTAGGTTAGGTTAGGTTAGGTTAGGTTAGGTTAGGTTAGGTTAGGTTAGGTTAGGTTAGGTTAGGTTAGGTTAGGTTAGGTTAGGTTAGGTTAGGTTAGGTTAGGTTAGGTTAGGTTAGGTTAGGTTAGGTTAGGTTAGGTTAGGTTAGGTTAGGTTAGGTTAGGTTAGGTTAGGTTAGGTTAGGTTAGGTTAGGTTAGGTTAGGTTAGGTTAGGTTAGGTTAGGTTAGGTTAGGTTAGGTTAGGTTAGGTTAGGTTAGGTTAGGTTAGGTTAGGTTAGGTTAGGTTAGGTTAGGTTAGGTTAGGTTAGGTTAGGTTAGGTTAGGTTAGGTTAGGTTAGGTTAGGTTAGGTTAGGTTAGGTTAGGTTAGGTTAGGTTAGGTTAGGTTAGGTTAGGTTAGGTTAGGTTAGGTTAGGTTAGGTTAGGTTAGGTTAGGTTAGGTTAGGTTAGGTTAGGTTAGGTTAGGTTAGGTTAGGTTAGGTTAGGTTAGGTTAGGTTAGGTTAGGTTAGGTTAGGTTAGGTTAGGTTAGGTTAGGTTAGGTTAGGTTAGGTTAGGTTAGGTTAGGTTAGGTTAGGTTAGGTTAGGTTAGGTTAGGTTAGGTTAGGTTAGGTTAGGTTAGGTTAGGTTAGGTTAGGTTAGGTTAGGTTAGGTTAGGTTAGGTTAGGTTAGGTTAGGTTAGGTTAGGTTAGGTTAGGTTAGGTTAGGTTAGGTTAGGTTAGGTTAGGTTAGGTTAGGTTAGGTTAGGTTAGGTTAGGTTAGGTTAGGTTAGGTTAGGTTAGGTTAGGTTAGGTTAGGTTAGGTTAGGTTAGGTTAGGTTAGGTTAGGTTAGGTTAGGTTAGGTTAGGTTAGGTTAGGTTAGGTTAGGTTAGGTTAGGTTAGGTTAGGTTAGGTTAGGTTAGGTTAGGTTAGGTTAGGTTAGGTTAGGTTAGGTTAGGTTAGGTTAGGTTAGGTTAGGTTAGGTTAGGTTAGGTTAGGTTAGGTTAGGTTAGGTTAGGTTAGGTTAGGTTAGGTTAGGTTAGGTTAGGTTAGGTTAGGTTAGGTTAGGTTAGGTTAGGTTAGGTTAGGTTAGGTTAGGTTAGGTTAGGTTAGGTTAGGTTAGGTTAGGTTAGGTTAGGTTAGGTTAGGTTAGGTTAGGTTAGGTTAGGTTAGGTTAGGTTAGGTTAGGTTAGGTTAGGTTAGGTTAGGTTAGGTTAGGTTAGGTTAGGTTAGGTTAGGTTAGGTTAGGTTAGGTTAGGTTAGGTTAGGTTAGGTTAGGTTAGGTTAGGTTAGGTTAGGTTAGGTTAGGTTAGGTTAGGTTAGGTTAGGTTAGGTTAGGTTAGGTTAGGTTAGGTTAGGTTAGGTTAGGTTAGGTTAGGTTAGGTTAGGTTAGGTTAGGTTAGGTTAGGTTAGGTTAGGTTAGGTTAGGTTAGGTTAGGTTAGGTTAGGTTAGGTTAGGTTAGGTTAGGTTAGGTTAGGTTAGGTTAGGTTAGGTTAGGTTAGGTTAGGTTAGGTTAGGTTAGGTTAGGTTAGGTTAGGTTAGGTTAGGTTAGGTTAGGTTAGGTTAGGTTAGGTTAGGTTAGGTTAGGTTAGGTTAGGTTAGGTTAGGTTAGGTTAGGTTAGGTTAGGTTAGGTTAGGTTAGGTTAGGTTAGGTTAGGTTAGGTTAGGTTAGGTTAGGTTAGGTTAGGTTAGGTTAGGTTAGGTTAGGTTAGGTTAGGTTAGGTTAGGTTAGGTTAGGTTAGGTTAGGTTAGGTTAGGTTAGGTTAGGTTAGGTTAGGTTAGGTTAGGTTAGGTTAGGTTAGGTTAGGTTAGGTTAGGTTAGGTTAGGTTAGGTTAGGTTAGGTTAGGTTAGGTTAGGTTAGGTTAGGTTAGGTTAGGTTAGGTTAGGTTAGGTTAGGTTAGGTTAGGTTAGGTTAGGTTAGGTTAGGTTAGGTTAGGTTAGGTTAGGTTAGGTTAGGTTAGGTTAGGTTAGGTTAGGTTAGGTTAGGTTAGGTTAGGTTAGGTTAGGTTAGGTTAGGTTAGGTTAGGTTAGGTTAGGTTAGGTTAGGTTAGGTTAGGTTAGGTTAGGTTAGGTTAGGTTAGGTTAGGTTAGGTTAGGTTAGGTTAGGTTAGGTTAGGTTAGGTTAGGTTAGGTTAGGTTAGGTTAGGTTAGGTTAGGTTAGGTTAGGTTAGGTTAGGTTAGGTTAGGTTAGGTTAGGTTAGGTTAGGTTAGGTTAGGTTAGGTTAGGTTAGGTTAGGTTAGGTTAGGTTAGGTTAGGTTAGGTTAGGTTAGGTTAGGTTAGGTTAGGTTAGGTTAGGTTAGGTTAGGTTAGGTTAGGTTAGGTTAGGTTAGGTTAGGTTAGGTTAGGTTAGGTTAGGTTAGGTTAGGTTAGGTTAGGTTAGGTTAGGTTAGGTTAGGTTAGGTTAGGTTAGGTTAGGTTAGGTTAGGTTAGGTTAGGTTAGGTTAGGTTAGGTTAGGTTAGGTTAGGTTAGGTTAGGTTAGGTTAGGTTAGGTTAGGTTAGGTTAGGTTAGGTTAGGTTAGGTTAGGTTAGGTTAGGTTAGGTTAGGTTAGGTTAGGTTAGGTTAGGTTAGGTTAGGTTAGGTTAGGTTAGGTTAGGTTAGGTTAGGTTAGGTTAGGTTAGGTTAGGTTAGGTTAGGTTAGGTTAGGTTAGGTTAGGTTAGGTTAGGTTAGGTTAGGTTAGGTTAGGTTAGGTTAGGTTAGGTTAGGTTAGGTTAGGTTAGGTTAGGTTAGGTTAGGTTAGGTTAGGTTAGGTTAGGTTAGGTTAGGTTAGGTTAGGTTAGGTTAGGTTAGGTTAGGTTAGGTTAGGTTAGGTTAGGTTAGGTTAGGTTAGGTTAGGTTAGGTTAGGTTAGGTTAGGTTAGGTTAGGTTAGGTTAGGTTAGGTTAGGTTAGGTTAGGTTAGGTTAGGTTAGGTTAGGTTAGGTTAGGTTAGGTTAGGTTAGGTTAGGTTAGGTTAGGTTAGGTTAGGTTAGGTTAGGTTAGGTTAGGTTAGGTTAGGTTAGGTTAGGTTAGGTTAGGTTAGGTTAGGTTAGGTTAGGTTAGGTTAGGTTAGGTTAGGTTAGGTTAGGTTAGGTTAGGTTAGGTTAGGTTAGGTTAGGTTAGGTTAGGTTAGGTTAGGTTAGGTTAGGTTAGGTTAGGTTAGGTTAGGTTAGGTTAGGTTAGGTTAGGTTAGGTTAGGTTAGGTTAGGTTAGGTTAGGTTAGGTTAGGTTAGGTTAGGTTAGGTTAGGTTAGGTTAGGTTAGGTTAGGTTAGGTTAGGTTAGGTTAGGTTAGGTTAGGTTAGGTTAGGTTAGGTTAGGTTAGGTTAGGTTAGGTTAGGTTAGGTTAGGTTAGGTTAGGTTAGGTTAGGTTAGGTTAGGTTAGGTTAGGTTAGGTTAGGTTAGGTTAGGTTAGGTTAGGTTAGGTTAGGTTAGGTTAGGTTAGGTTAGGTTAGGTTAGGTTAGGTTAGGTTAGGTTAGGTTAGGTTAGGTTAGGTTAGGTTAGGTTAGGTTAGGTTAGGTTAGGTTAGGTTAGGTTAGGTTAGGTTAGGTTAGGTTAGGTTAGGTTAGGTTAGGTTAGGTTAGGTTAGGTTAGGTTAGGTTAGGTTAGGTTAGGTTAGGTTAGGTTAGGTTAGGTTAGGTTAGGTTAGGTTAGGTTAGGTTAGGTTAGGTTAGGTTAGGTTAGGTTAGGTTAGGTTAGGTTAGGTTAGGTTAGGTTAGGTTAGGTTAGGTTAGGTTAGGTTAGGTTAGGTTAGGTTAGGTTAGGTTAGGTTAGGTTAGGTTAGGTTAGGTTAGGTTAGGTTAGGTTAGGTTAGGTTAGGTTAGGTTAGGTTAGGTTAGGTTAGGTTAGGTTAGGTTAGGTTAGGTTAGGTTAGGTTAGGTTAGGTTAGGTTAGGTTAGGTTAGGTTAGGTTAGGTTAGGTTAGGTTAGGTTAGGTTAGGTTAGGTTAGGTTAGGTTAGGTTAGGTTAGGTTAGGTTAGGTTAGGTTAGGTTAGGTTAGGTTAGGTTAGGTTAGGTTAGGTTAGGTTAGGTTAGGTTAGGTTAGGTTAGGTTAGGTTAGGTTAGGTTAGGTTAGGTTAGGTTAGGTTAGGTTAGGTTAGGTTAGGTTAGGTTAGGTTAGGTTAGGTTAGGTTAGGTTAGGTTAGGTTAGGTTAGGTTAGGTTAGGTTAGGTTAGGTTAGGTTAGGTTAGGTTAGGTTAGGTTAGGTTAGGTTAGGTTAGGTTAGGTTAGGTTAGGTTAGGTTAGGTTAGGTTAGGTTAGGTTAGGTTAGGTTAGGTTAGGTTAGGTTAGGTTAGGTTAGGTTAGGTTAGGTTAGGTTAGGTTAGGTTAGGTTAGGTTAGGTTAGGTTAGGTTAGGTTAGGTTAGGTTAGGTTAGGTTAGGTTAGGTTAGGTTAGGTTAGGTTAGGTTAGGTTAGGTTAGGTTAGGTTAGGTTAGGTTAGGTTAGGTTAGGTTAGGTTAGGTTAGGTTAGGTTAGGTTAGGTTAGGTTAGGTTAGGTTAGGTTAGGTTAGGTTAGGTTAGGTTAGGTTAGGTTAGGTTAGGTTAGGTTAGGTTAGGTTAGGTTAGGTTAGGTTAGGTTAGGTTAGGTTAGGTTAGGTTAGGTTAGGTTAGGTTAGGTTAGGTTAGGTTAGGTTAGGTTAGGTTAGGTTAGGTTAGGTTAGGTTAGGTTAGGTTAGGTTAGGTTAGGTTAGGTTAGGTTAGGTTAGGTTAGGTTAGGTTAGGTTAGGTTAGGTTAGGTTAGGTTAGGTTAGGTTAGGTTAGGTTAGGTTAGGTTAGGTTAGGTTAGGTTAGGTTAGGTTAGGTTAGGTTAGGTTAGGTTAGGTTAGGTTAGGTTAGGTTAGGTTAGGTTAGGTTAGGTTAGGTTAGGTTAGGTTAGGTTAGGTTAGGTTAGGTTAGGTTAGGTTAGGTTAGGTTAGGTTAGGTTAGGTTAGGTTAGGTTAGGTTAGGTTAGGTTAGGTTAGGTTAGGTTAGGTTAGGTTAGGTTAGGTTAGGTTAGGTTAGGTTAGGTTAGGTTAGGTTAGGTTAGGTTAGGTTAGGTTAGGTTAGGTTAGGTTAGGTTAGGTTAGGTTAGGTTAGGTTAGGTTAGGTTAGGTTAGGTTAGGTTAGGTTAGGTTAGGTTAGGTTAGGTTAGGTTAGGTTAGGTTAGGTTAGGTTAGGTTAGGTTAGGTTAGGTTAGGTTAGGTTAGGTTAGGTTAGGTTAGGTTAGGTTAGGTTAGGTTAGGTTAGGTTAGGTTAGGTTAGGTTAGGTTAGGTTAGGTTAGGTTAGGTTAGGTTAGGTTAGGTTAGGTTAGGTTAGGTTAGGTTAGGTTAGGTTAGGTTAGGTTAGGTTAGGTTAGGTTAGGTTAGGTTAGGTTAGGTTAGGTTAGGTTAGGTTAGGTTAGGTTAGGTTAGGTTAGGTTAGGTTAGGTTAGGTTAGGTTAGGTTAGGTTAGGTTAGGTTAGGTTAGGTTAGGTTAGGTTAGGTTAGGTTAGGTTAGGTTAGGTTAGGTTAGGTTAGGTTAGGTTAGGTTAGGTTAGGTTAGGTTAGGTTAGGTTAGGTTAGGTTAGGTTAGGTTAGGTTAGGTTAGGTTAGGTTAGGTTAGGTTAGGTTAGGTTAGGTTAGGTTAGGTTAGGTTAGGTTAGGTTAGGTTAGGTTAGGTTAGGTTAGGTTAGGTTAGGTTAGGTTAGGTTAGGTTAGGTTAGGTTAGGTTAGGTTAGGTTAGGTTAGGTTAGGTTAGGTTAGGTTAGGTTAGGTTAGGTTAGGTTAGGTTAGGTTAGGTTAGGTTAGGTTAGGTTAGGTTAGGTTAGGTTAGGTTAGGTTAGGTTAGGTTAGGTTAGGTTAGGTTAGGTTAGGTTAGGTTAGGTTAGGTTAGGTTAGGTTAGGTTAGGTTAGGTTAGGTTAGGTTAGGTTAGGTTAGGTTAGGTTAGGTTAGGTTAGGTTAGGTTAGGTTAGGTTAGGTTAGGTTAGGTTAGGTTAGGTTAGGTTAGGTTAGGTTAGGTTAGGTTAGGTTAGGTTAGGTTAGGTTAGGTTAGGTTAGGTTAGGTTAGGTTAGGTTAGGTTAGGTTAGGTTAGGTTAGGTTAGGTTAGGTTAGGTTAGGTTAGGTTAGGTTAGGTTAGGTTAGGTTAGGTTAGGTTAGGTTAGGTTAGGTTAGGTTAGGTTAGGTTAGGTTAGGTTAGGTTAGGTTAGGTTAGGTTAGGTTAGGTTAGGTTAGGTTAGGTTAGGTTAGGTTAGGTTAGGTTAGGTTAGGTTAGGTTAGGTTAGGTTAGGTTAGGTTAGGTTAGGTTAGGTTAGGTTAGGTTAGGTTAGGTTAGGTTAGGTTAGGTTAGGTTAGGTTAGGTTAGGTTAGGTTAGGTTAGGTTAGGTTAGGTTAGGTTAGGTTAGGTTAGGTTAGGTTAGGTTAGGTTAGGTTAGGTTAGGTTAGGTTAGGTTAGGTTAGGTTAGGTTAGGTTAGGTTAGGTTAGGTTAGGTTAGGTTAGGTTAGGTTAGGTTAGGTTAGGTTAGGTTAGGTTAGGTTAGGTTAGGTTAGGTTAGGTTAGGTTAGGTTAGGTTAGGTTAGGTTAGGTTAGGTTAGGTTAGGTTAGGTTAGGTTAGGTTAGGTTAGGTTAGGTTAGGTTAGGTTAGGTTAGGTTAGGTTAGGTTAGGTTAGGTTAGGTTAGGTTAGGTTAGGTTAGGTTAGGTTAGGTTAGGTTAGGTTAGGTTAGGTTAGGTTAGGTTAGGTTAGGTTAGGTTAGGTTAGGTTAGGTTAGGTTAGGTTAGGTTAGGTTAGGTTAGGTTAGGTTAGGTTAGGTTAGGTTAGGTTAGGTTAGGTTAGGTTAGGTTAGGTTAGGTTAGGTTAGGTTAGGTTAGGTTAGGTTAGGTTAGGTTAGGTTAGGTTAGGTTAGGTTAGGTTAGGTTAGGTTAGGTTAGGTTAGGTTAGGTTAGGTTAGGTTAGGTTAGGTTAGGTTAGGTTAGGTTAGGTTAGGTTAGGTTAGGTTAGGTTAGGTTAGGTTAGGTTAGGTTAGGTTAGGTTAGGTTAGGTTAGGTTAGGTTAGGTTAGGTTAGGTTAGGTTAGGTTAGGTTAGGTTAGGTTAGGTTAGGTTAGGTTAGGTTAGGTTAGGTTAGGTTAGGTTAGGTTAGGTTAGGTTAGGTTAGGTTAGGTTAGGTTAGGTTAGGTTAGGTTAGGTTAGGTTAGGTTAGGTTAGGTTAGGTTAGGTTAGGTTAGGTTAGGTTAGGTTAGGTTAGGTTAGGTTAGGTTAGGTTAGGTTAGGTTAGGTTAGGTTAGGTTAGGTTAGGTTAGGTTAGGTTAGGTTAGGTTAGGTTAGGTTAGGTTAGGTTAGGTTAGGTTAGGTTAGGTTAGGTTAGGTTAGGTTAGGTTAGGTTAGGTTAGGTTAGGTTAGGTTAGGATAGGTTAGGTTAGGTTAGGTTAGGTTAGGTTAGGTTAGGTTAGGTTAGGTTAGGTTAGGTTAGGTTAGGTTAGGTTAGGTTAGGTTAGGTTAGGTTAGGTTAGGTTAGGTTAGGTTAGGTTAGGTTAGGTTAGGTTAGGTTAGGTTAGGTTAGGTTAGGTTAGGTTAGGTTAGGTTAGGTTAGGTTAGGTTAGGTTAGGTTAGGTTAGGTTAGGTTAGGTTAGGTTAGGTTAGGTTAGGTTAGGTTAGGTTAGGTTAGGTTAGGTTAGGTTAGGTTAGGTTAGGTTAGGTTAGGTTAGGTTAGGTTAGGTTAGGTTAGGTTAGGTTAGGTTAGGTTAGGTTAGGTTAGGTTAGGTTAGGTTAGGTTAGGTTAGGTTAGGTTAGGTTAGGTTAGGTTAGGTTAGGTTAGGTTAGGTTAGGTTAGGTTAGGTTAGGTTAGGTTAGGTTAGGTTAGGTTAGGTTAGGTTAGGTTAGGTTAGGTTAGGTTAGGTTAGGTTAGGTTAGGTTAGGTTAGGTTAGGTTAGGTTAGGTTAGGTTAGGTTAGGTTAGGTTAGGTTAGGTTAGGTTAGGTTAGGTTAGGTTAGGTTAGGTTAGGTTAGGTTAGGTTAGGTTAGGTTAGGTTAGGTTAGGTTAGGTTAGGTTAGGTTAGGTTAGGTTAGGTTAGGTTAGGTTAGGTTAGGTTAGGTTAGGTTAGGTTAGGTTAGGTTAGGTTAGGTTAGGTTAGGTTAGGTTAGGTTAGGTTAGGTTAGGTTAGGTTAGGTTAGGTTAGGTTAGGTTAGGTTAGGTTAGGTTAGGTTAGGTTAGGTTAGGTTAGGTTAGGTTAGGTTAGGTTAGGTTAGGTTAGGTTAGGTTAGGTTAGGTTAGGTTAGGTTAGGTTAGGTTAGGTTAGGTTAGGTTAGGTTAGGTTAGGTTAGGTTAGGTTAGGTTAGGTTAGGTTAGGTTAGGTTAGGTTAGGTTAGGTTAGGTTAGGTTAGGTTAGGTTAGGTTAGGTTAGGTTAGGTTAGGTTAGGTTAGGTTAGGTTAGGTTAGGTTAGGTTAGGTTAGGTTAGGTTAGGTTAGGTTAGGTTAGGTTAGGTTAGGTTAGGTTAGGTTAGGTTAGGTTAGGTTAGGTTAGGTTAGGTTAGGTTAGGTTAGGTTAGGTTAGGTTAGGTTAGGTTAGGTTAGGTTAGGTTAGGTTAGGTTAGGTTAGGTTAGGTTAGGTTAGGTTAGGTTAGGTTAGGTTAGGTTAGGTTAGGTTAGGTTAGGTTAGGTTAGGTTAGGTTAGGTTAGGTTAGGTTAGGTTAGGTTAGGTTAGGTTAGGTTAGGTTAGGTTAGGTTAGGTTAGGTTAGGTTAGGTTAGGTTAGGTTAGGTTAGGTTAGGTTAGGTTAGGTTAGGTTAGGTTAGGTTAGGTTAGGTTAGGTTAGGTTAGGTTAGGTTAGGTTAGGTTAGGTTAGGTTAGGTTAGGTTAGGTTAGGTTAGGTTAGGTTAGGTTAGGTTAGGTTAGGTTAGGTTAGGTTAGGTTAGGTTAGGTTAGGTTAGGTTAGGTTAGGTTAGGTTAGGTTAGGTTAGGTTAGGTTAGGTTAGGTTAGGTTAGGTTAGGTTAGGTTAGGTTAGGTTAGGTTAGGTTAGGTTAGGTTAGGTTAGGTTAGGTTAGGTTAGGTTAGGTTAGGTTAGGTTAGGTTAGGTTAGGTTAGGTTAGGTTAGGTTAGGTTAGGTTAGGTTAGGTTAGGTTAGGTTAGGTTAGGTTAGGTTAGGTTAGGTTAGGTTAGGTTAGGTTAGGTTAGGTTAGGTTAGGTTAGGTTAGGTTAGGTTAGGTTAGGTTAGGTTAGGTTAGGTTAGGTTAGGTTAGGTTAGGTTAGGTTAGGTTAGGTTAGGTTAGGTTAGGTTAGGTTAGGTTAGGTTAGGTTAGGTTAGGTTAGGTTAGGTTAGGTTAGGTTAGGTTAGGTTAGGTTAGGTTAGGTTAGGTTAGGTTAGGTTAGGTTAGGTTAGGTTAGGTTAGGTTAGGTTAGGTTAGGTTAGGTTAGGTTAGGTTAGGTTAGGTTAGGTTAGGTTAGGTTAGGTTAGGTTAGGTTAGGTTAGGTTAGGTTAGGTTAGGTTAGGTTAGGTTAGGTTAGGTTAGGTTAGGTTAGGTTAGGTTAGGTTAGGTTAGGTTAGGTTAGGTTAGGTTAGGTTAGGTTAGGTTAGGTTAGGTTAGGTTAGGTTAGGTTAGGTTAGGTTAGGTTAGGTTAGGTTAGGTTAGGTTAGGTTAGGTTAGGTTAGGTTAGGTTAGGTTAGGTTAGGTTAGGTTAGGTTAGGTTAGGTTAGGTTAGGTTAGGTTAGGTTAGGTTAGGTTAGGTTAGGTTAGGTTAGGTTAGGTTAGGTTAGGTTAGGTTAGGTTAGGTTAGGTTAGGTTAGGTTAGGTTAGGTTAGGTTAGGTTAGGTTAGGTTAGGTTAGGTTAGGTTAGGTTAGGTTAGGTTAGGTTAGGTTAGGTTAGGTTAGGTTAGGTTAGGTTAGGTTAGGTTAGGTTAGGTTAGGTTAGGTTAGGTTAGGTTAGGTTAGGTTAGGTTAGGTTAGGTTAGGTTAGGTTAGGTTAGGTTAGGTTAGGTTAGGTTAGGTTAGGTTAGGTTAGGTTAGGTTAGGTTAGGTTAGGTTAGGTTAGGTTAGGTTAGGTTAGGTTAGGTTAGGTTAGGTTAGGTTAGGTTAGGTTAGGTTAGGTTAGGTTAGGTTAGGTTAGGTTAGGTTAGGTTAGGTTAGGTTAGGTTAGGTTAGGTTAGGTTAGGTTAGGTTAGGTTAGGTTAGGTTAGGTTAGGTTAGGTTAGGTTAGGTTAGGTTAGGTTAGGTTAGGTTAGGTTAGGTTAGGTTAGGTTAGGTTAGGTTAGGTTAGGTTAGGTTAGGTTAGGTTAGGTTAGGTTAGGTTAGGTTAGGTTAGGTTAGGTTAGGTTAGGTTAGGTTAGGTTAGGTTAGGTTAGGTTAGGTTAGGTTAGGTTAGGTTAGGTTAGGTTAGGTTAGGTTAGGTTAGGTTAGGTTAGGTTAGGTTAGGTTAGGTTAGGTTAGGTTAGGTTAGGTTAGGTTAGGTTAGGTTAGGTTAGGTTAGGTTAGGTTAGGTTAGGTTAGGTTAGGTTAGGTTAGGTTAGGTTAGGTTAGGTTAGGTTAGGTTAGGTTAGGTTAGGTTAGGTTAGGTTAGGTTAGGTTAGGTTAGGTTAGGTTAGGTTAGGTTAGGTTAGGTTAGGTTAGGTTAGGTTAGGTTAGGTTAGGTTAGGTTAGGTTAGGTTAGGTTAGGTTAGGTTAGGTTAGGTTAGGTTAGGTTAGGTTAGGTTAGGTTAGGTTAGGTTAGGTTAGGTTAGGTTAGGTTAGGTTAGGTTAGGTTAGGTTAGGTTAGGTTAGGTTAGGTTAGGTTAGGTTAGGTTAGGTTAGGTTAGGTTAGGTTAGGTTAGGTTAGGTTAGGTTAGGTTAGGTTAGGTTAGGTTAGGTTAGGTTAGGTTAGGTTAGGTTAGGTTAGGTTAGGTTAGGTTAGGTTAGGTTAGGTTAGGTTAGGTTAGGTTAGGTTAGGTTAGGTTAGGTTAGGTTAGGTTAGGTTAGGTTAGGTTAGGTTAGGTTAGGTTAGGTTAGGTTAGGTTAGGTTAGGTTAGGTTAGGTTAGGTTAGGTTAGGTTAGGTTAGGTTAGGTTAGGTTAGGTTAGGTTAGGTTAGGTTAGGTTAGGTTAGGTTAGGTTAGGTTAGGTTAGGTTAGGTTAGGTTAGGTTAGGTTAGGTTAGGTTAGGTTAGGTTAGGTTAGGTTAGGTTAGGTTAGGTTAGGTTAGGTTAGGTTAGGTTAGGTTAGGTTAGGTTAGGTTAGGTTAGGTTAGGTTAGGTTAGGTTAGGTTAGGTTAGGTTAGGTTAGGTTAGGTTAGGTTAGGTTAGGTTAGGTTAGGTTAGGTTAGGTTAGGTTAGGTTAGGTTAGGTTAGGTTAGGTTAGGTTAGGTTAGGTTAGGTTAGGTTAGGTTAGGTTAGGTTAGGTTAGGTTAGGTTAGGTTAGGTTAGGTTAGGTTAGGTTAGGTTAGGTTAGGTTAGGTTAGGTTAGGTTAGGTTAGGTTAGGTTAGGTTAGGTTAGGTTAGGTTAGGTTAGGTTAGGTTAGGTTAGGTTAGGTTAGGTTAGGTTAGGTTAGGTTAGGTTAGGTTAGGTTAGGTTAGGTTAGGTTAGGTTAGGTTAGGTTAGGTTAGGTTAGGTTAGGTTAGGTTAGGTTAGGTTAGGTTAGGTTAGGTTAGGTTAGGTTAGGTTAGGTTAGGTTAGGTTAGGTTAGGTTAGGTTAGGTTAGGTTAGGTTAGGTTAGGTTAGGTTAGGTTAGGTTAGGTTAGGTTAGGTTAGGTTAGGTTAGGTTAGGTTAGGTTAGGTTAGGTTAGGTTAGGTTAGGTTAGGTTAGGTTAGGTTAGGTTAGGTTAGGTTAGGTTAGGTTAGGTTAGGTTAGGTTAGGTTAGGTTAGGTTAGGTTAGGTTAGGTTAGGTTAGGTTAGGTTAGGTTAGGTTAGGTTAGGTTAGGTTAGGTTAGGTTAGGTTAGGTTAGGTTAGGTTAGGTTAGGTTAGGTTAGGTTAGGTTAGGTTAGGTTAGGTTAGGTTAGGTTAGGTTAGGTTAGGTTAGGTTAGGTTAGGTTAGGTTAGGTTAGGTTAGGTTAGGTTAGGTTAGGTTAGGTTAGGTTAGGTTAGGTTAGGTTAGGTTAGGTTAGGTTAGGTTAGGTTAGGTTAGGTTAGGTTAGGTTAGGTTAGGTTAGGTTAGGTTAGGTTAGGTTAGGTTAGGTTAGGTTAGGTTAGGTTAGGTTAGGTTAGGTTAGGTTAGGTTAGGTTAGGTTAGGTTAGGTTAGGTTAGGTTAGGTTAGGTTAGGTTAGGTTAGGTTAGGTTAGGTTAGGTTAGGTTAGGTTAGGTTAGGTTAGGTTAGGTTAGGTTAGGTTAGGTTAGGTTAGGTTAGGTTAGGTTAGGTTAGGTTAGGTTAGGTTAGGTTAGGTTAGGTTAGGTTAGGTTAGGTTAGGTTAGGTTAGGTTAGGTTAGGTTAGGTTAGGTTAGGTTAGGTTAGGTTAGGTTAGGTTAGGTTAGGTTAGGTTAGGTTAGGTTAGGTTAGGTTAGGTTAGGTTAGGTTAGGTTAGGTTAGGTTAGGTTAGGTTAGGTTAGGTTAGGTTAGGTTAGGTTAGGTTAGGTTAGGTTAGGTTAGGTTAGGTTAGGTTAGGTTAGGTTAGGTTAGGTTAGGTTAGGTTAGGTTAGGTTAGGTTAGGTTAGGTTAGGTTAGGTTAGGTTAGGTTAGGTTAGGTTAGGTTAGGTTAGGTTAGGTTAGGTTAGGTTAGGTTAGGTTAGGTTAGGTTAGGTTAGGTTAGGTTAGGTTAGGTTAGGTTAGGTTAGGTTAGGTTAGGTTAGGTTAGGTTAGGTTAGGTTAGGTTAGGTTAGGTTAGGTTAGGTTAGGTTAGGTTAGGTTAGGTTAGGTTAGGTTAGGTTAGGTTAGGTTAGGTTAGGTTAGGTTAGGTTAGGTTAGGTTAGGTTAGGTTAGGTTAGGTTAGGTTAGGTTAGGTTAGGTTAGGTTAGGTTAGGTTAGGTTAGGTTAGGTTAGGTTAGGTTAGGTTAGGTTAGGTTAGGTTAGGTTAGGTTAGG